>CM057001.1:45811526-45824026 GCA_029891345.1 Dryococelus australis | reverse complement strand
TTTGATATCAAATCGATAATTCGATTAATCAAAAGTGGGGCGAAACCGGCCCGCCCCTACAACTGATAGCGTCATGGCACGACACACTTGTTTTTAAATATTATGTGTTGAGGAGCGTCGGTAACTCTGAGGTAAGTCATGGGTGCAGTGTTAGATGTTTCGTGACGTGAGCTGTAGTGCTATTAGGGAGGGATAATATTTAATATTTCTAGAGGACTTCTGTGTAGTGACTTGACTTCCAATTTTTTTTAATTTTTTATTTTTTTAATATTTTTTTTTTAGATCTCCCGTTCCAAATTAAGTCTTGGTAAGCTGCTTCTCAGTATGTTGTCTGGATTTATTGATTATTGAATTTTTGTAAGAATATCTGGTGCGAAATTGAAATGGTTAAATGGGCTTTAGTATGCACCGACCTTGGAAAGTATTGCTTTTTTCACACAGCACTTAATGACTTGCGGTCAGCTAACTATTTTGTCAGATGTTTTAAATACCGTGGAAACTATGAACATCCCTTTAAGTCACGTGTAAAGGTATAAAGAATTACCCAATGTGGTTTGATAATACGTGAACAAAGCTTTAATGTGACACACATTTAGAGACAAACTGTGTCTTGAGGAAACTTAATATTTGAGATTTTAAGAGTGTTTCATATACGCTCACTTTTGTTTGTGCAATATAGTAGTAGAGAACTTTTATGTGTGTACCAACCTGATTTGGGACACAGTTATTAGCGAGGCATATTCGCCCGAGATCCCGTAATTTGTAATAGTTTCAACATTCATTTCATCGTCATTTTGTGTAATTATATTTGCCTCTAATCTTGTGGAAATGGGAGGCTATGATTGACTGGCTTGGTGCCCTCTCATTTCGAGGCATAGAGAATTTTTTAAATATTTTATCATTGTTCTATATCCAACCTATAGTGTGTGAAATTCTACGAGATAGCCTTTTATGGCATTTGGTACTTGCCTAAACGTATCAAAGTATAATGTGCAATTTGAATGTGAGAAAAAGGATATTCTAGTCATTTGTAATCAGCCTATTGGTGGAAGCAAGTAGCGAATCCCTTACTGCCAGGTGTGAGGTAACACTGTGGCAGCAGCCAATGGACAAACCTCTGAGGTCCTAGTGTACATAGGGCTGTGGAGTCTAGCTTACAGGTCATTGAACTCGCGAAATTTTCCTATCCCTAATTTTATGTAATGTCCTGATGTTTTATTATATAGCCATATAGTAACCTACTACTACTTATATTTATTTCCCCACATGTTCTTCCATCATGAGATCCCCCTTGCCTTAACAATAAGTATGGTTTGACCACAATGTATAAATCAAACTAGAACAATATCCAATACCAATACTTACAACTGGGAATCGCACACAGATTGTCGCCGGAGACAAATAGCCAGCTTCAATTTAGAAAAATTACTCAAAATAAGGAAATCATTGCATACTTTTTATTTGCAGAAGTCTCAGATTTTTGTTTTACTACAAGTTTTGCCAGGCATACATAAAAATGTTTTGACATGACTTTACAGTCATCCTTGGCAACTTTCATGTAAATGATTTCTTTTATTTCATCTGTACGTCCTAAACCACTAAACTTGTGATTTTGAATGCCACGATGAAAAACTACCTGATATAAAACAATTTCTATGCCAGAAAATATCACATTTCAGTAACGTCTACAAGTTGAAAGGTGTTTCGTACAAGGAGGCTGAAAAATTTCGTGAATTGATGTTGGGAAAATATAGACTTCAAACACTTGTACATTTATGTTATGTTTGCAATTGAAACAGTGTATTATACACGCTCAGGCGAAATCTGAGCCAGTAATGCCTGGTACACATGTACGACGATCACGCCGAACAGACAGCGGAAAACTAGAACAGCCAATCAGAAACCGTCCTCGGTTCCCGCGCGATACGCGTGGAAACCGAAGACAGCTTCTGATTGGCTGCTATAGTTTTTGCGCTCTGTATGTCCAGCGTGATCGGCGTACATGTGAACCATGCTTAACAGACCTGAAATAAAACAAGCACCGAATCCCGTGTCACATGGTCTGAAGTAAAACAAGCAATTTACTAGGACGGCAGCCAGTGAACACAAAGCCGAAGCTAGAAAATACGTAAGACAGTAAAGCCCATCAAAACGCGAAATTTTCCTGTCCTTACGTATAAGTATAAAATGAATTATTTTGGTGGCCTGCACCATGTAAATGTGGCTTTGGGCGAGCAGGCGGTTACGGTGAGTGTGCTGCCGCCTTTCGCCTAATGCTTCGCCGATGGACACAGTCGCCGTCCTACCCCCCGCCCCGGGGCCGCGGTGGCTCAGCGGTTAGCCTGCTTGCCTCCCACCAAGGCGAACCGGTTCCCATCCCCGGCCGTGTCGCTCCCGGATTTTCGCATGTGGGAATCGTGGCGGACGTTGCCACTGGTCGGCGGGTTTTCTCGGGGATCTCCCGTTTCCCCCGTCCTTGCACTCTGGCGCTGCTCCATACTTGCCTCAGTTTCCCTCATCGGCTCTCAAGTCCTCGATGTTAAGAGACGCCAAAATTCTTCCACTCTTATTACATTGGACTTTTTTTTGCTAATGTTTATTCTTGTCGTTACTTATGATTCTGAAATACCGCACGTTGAATACCCATTTAAAAACTCTCCTGTTATAAATTATTTTCACATGTCCAAAGCTTTGATATCTATTCACGACTACATGTTTAACAGTACTCTGAATCGTGTCAAAGTTCAAATGTGTATAGGCTTTTTACGGTAAAATGAGTACGTTTGAGTTCCTAGTTACCTTTTCCTTTCAGCCATGTGAAAACTCGCACTGTCTCTCACAATAACTTGCGCAGGCCTATACATCTTATCCTATTTTTTTTTTTTTACCTTGATTCCCTAGACAAATAAGAATCGCTCGGTTAGTTTTCTGGATTTGAAATCCTAACTAAATGTCATTTCTGAAAGTTTACAGGCGCTACGTTTTACGTGATATCTATTCACATCGTAAAATTTTGGCGCGAGAGTGACGATTGTTTCATTCAGTGCTGAGTATGACGATATGTAGAATTTTAACGAGACGTAAGCTGGGAAGTGAAAGTGGAGTAAGAAATACGCTGTTGAAGCAGCGAAGGCAAATGAGGATGCATATATTATATATTATATATATATATATAATTTGGAATCAGTGTTGCTTTCCTACCAGAATTATTTAGTATAGCGCAGCAAGTATAAAGTAATTGCTTGGCTTGACTGCATAAAGCACCCATTTTAAGCGCTACTTTGGCGAACGGTAGGATTAAATATGTGGGCCTCAGCTAATGATATTCATATACTTCATTATAAAATTTTTTTCTGCAAACGAGAATCCCCCTATGATAAAAATTTTTCTTTATCAAACCACAGAATGAAAGGTCATAACGAGTAAAATCGGAGTTTTGATCAATATGTATTTAGTAACGGTGAAATGTGGTGCATCAACGATGCAATATTGGGATTGAGAGTTATTTATACGAAAAACTAAGCGGCGTATAAGAATTCATTAATTGAGGTTCGTGTTAAAACAGTGATTTTGAGACTAATTTTCAAGTGCGTAGTTATGGTTATTTACACAATAAGAGGCGAAAATATTAATTTTAATGCAGAAGTTAGAGGCCTTGAGTAATAATTTAGATTTAAAATCCCATCATATGTTGTTAAAATTTCTTTCATCGATTGCTATACAGTTTGAAAACAATTCCCAAGATACAAATTTTCTGACATAACAATTATTCTAGTTATACAAAATACTACTCTTTCCAACGAACTATATTTTAAGCTATAAGGCAGGAAATTTATGCCTGTTTCTGTTTTTTTCGTCTCGTGATAAAAATAGACGAATGTGATGGTACTCGTCACTGGACTTGTAGGTTCAGTTGTAGCCCTTTTTGGATACGTTGTGTTTTACTTCGTCAGGCTATTTTCGTGAGCGTCGCCTTCATTACAATCAACTGAACTACAATTAAGTGATTAGAAATCAGTTTTAAATATATTGTAGCAAAACAGGAATTACCAATGCCATTATACAACTAGCCTAATGGCACTACGTGAAAACTTTGTCATATCCTAATCTGGGAGACTTTTGTTTCAAGATATTTAATTCAGTATTCAGACTCACGGTGTATTGGACAAAAAAATCCATACTACCAAGTTTACAGTAAACTTAATTTTATGTTAACTCATTGCATATAGTACACTGAATCCAATAAATTTAAAACGATAAATTGCGAATGAAAATTATTTCTCCATATAGCTATGAATCTTTTTATGATGAATTCATTATCCTTAAAGGACATTTTCCTGTTGCAGAATACTACATATTCCATAATAAATTTACTGATCATCTCAGTCTGAATAGAGTGAAGTATGATTTTACGTAGTTAAAGTTAAGAGACTATCTTAACTGCAGATAACCCCCCCCCCTCCCCAAAAAACTGGGAAGGAAATATTGTATCACCTGAAACGGTTACTCAGGCCTACCGTGCACTTTATCATACGCGAATAATAAAGGCGACAGTTGTGACCGGAGGACAAAGTGCTCGGCAAACTATTATCTAGTCAACGCACGAAGCGGCGGAGTCCCTGTGTTAGCAGTAAATTAGTTTCGAAGTGTCCCTATTTGCCCGTTCTGCACGCCCCCCCCCCTTTTCTCACTTTACCCAACCGCTGGTAAGCACTAGAGGTCTGCGAGCGGGCACAAATTGGTTCATAAATTGCTGACGCCAGTCCCTGGCAGCTCGCTGGCTGCATTATAGATGTCAGCACGAGCGCAGGTAGTGGTTCCCACACCCAAGGCGGCCAGTAACACTAGGACTTAGCCCGGACGATTCATTCCACCCTCAACTTATTACCTCGTGGACCTAAAAATAATCATAGGCTATTCACGGTAAAGTCCCCTCATTTGAAATAACTGTCAATAAATATATTTTATTTTAGACTTAGACGTTAACTTCCTAATGCGGTGGAATATACATAGTATGTTTATGGCAATATGTATTTAAAAAGGGTGATTAAAGGATAAAAATGGCTGAAAAGGAAAAGTAACTAGGGCCTCAAAAGTGCTCACTTTACCGTGAACAGCCCATACATCGCTTGCGCCGAGAACCATATAACTTTATCAAACATAATTCCACTTCTTACCGTATACCCATGTTAAAAATAAGTTACAATTAAAACCTGAATGTGTCACGGTGGTGGAGTGGCTAGACTATTCGCCTACCACCAGCGCGAACCGGATTAGATTCCCTGCGGGGCCGCCCCAGAATTTTCGTATGCCACTGGTCGGCGGGTTTCCTCAGGGATCTCCCGTTCCTCCCCCCGGCTCTTGCATTCCGGTTCACCCTCATCGGATCTCAAGACGTGATTTAAAGAGCCACCTGAATCTCTTCACTCACTCAAATGAAACCTGAAATTTTGTTTTAGTTCCTGAAAAGATGTATTTCGATTACTGATATTTGCGTTTACTGTACTAAGAATTAGTTTCATTTTTAATGCAATTCCAATTTAATTCCAGTACAAAGCTTTGCATTACATTAAATTGATGGTTTAAAAAGTGTTGCTGACATACCCAAACAGCTGCCGTTACTTCTGTAGATGACACAACATAATATAGTTCAAAATTTCCATGGGTTAAAATTTCCACAGGTCTAAAAAAATACGCTTTGGAGTTTTATAAACAACATTTAATGATGTAGTTTTAGACATCAATAACTGATTGATTTGAACTAAAATTAACATATACCAATTACGCTTTCCTTAAGCTGTTTTCAGTACACTGTGAATTTAAATTGTCCACAAAACGTGACAAGAAATGGAATATAATTTTATAAAACACGTGGAATGAGACACAATTAGTCACTAAATAATTTAATAACAATAATCGCTAAAACCAAAATTTGGGCCCATTGATATTTTTATTTAGTTTTTCTGCGCGTTGGCTTTGAAATTTGTTTCAATGGATTATATTTTTGAGCAAAATAATCGATCAAAACCATAAGTATGAGCGTAGTAACAGCTCCGCACTCAAAATTGACTAAAGAATGCTAACATACATTGTACTATTTTGAAACTTGCGGACTCATAGGACGTAAAAAGAACCAGGTATTTTTGTGTCACCACATTTTTGTGAGGTACTCAGTGTTAGAGAAGATGCTTATATTACAGGGAAGGATTAAAAGCTTATTTGAGAAAAATAAAAATATAACAAAAACGTAAATTTTATTTTACATCAAGGTTGTGACTTCGTATTATACATTAATTCCACTTCGCCTAAAATAACAGCACGCTAATCGAACTTGCGCCAGCGTGTCGAGTAATGGTTTTCCTCTGCCTCATGAACAAGTGCATATTACTAGACAGTTCTGAAGGCAGTACCGTATATTGCGGTTTCCATGGCAATAGCGGTGTCTACCTGTGCCACAGACGATGCTTACATAAACACATTCAGCTGATTATTTACCAACCTGCCTAGCACGCCAACAGAAAATATTTTGCCACTGTAATGACTGCACACAAACGAGACTACTTTCACAACTGTCAAAAAAAGTACACCAGTCGTGAGCAGACAATATTGTGGAGCTGTGAAAAAAACTAGCATTTGAAGGATGAGCATTGTTGCTTTCAGAAACGACCAATTAATCTACAAAACTTATTACTAGACGTTATTTAGGTTCAAGGGAGATGCGATGATATTACTTACGTAGATTTTTTTGCGTGAAAGTTTATTTCGTAGTAAATATTTTGTTGTATATAATTTAAATAAAGGGCGCAGGGGAAAATAGTACGCTAGCGTTACTGGCTCAACATTTCTTTATATACGTGTAGTTAACGAAACACACTGCAGTGTGGTTAACTGTTGAATTATTTATCCATTTTCACTTCTGAATTTGTGACTATTTTGTAGAATCGGCGGTGTGAAAATACGATATTTCCCATGGAATTTACAGTTTTGACACTTATTAAATTTGTGAATATTTTGTCGTTGTAATGAGCAGTTAATTTTTATGTGTGACGAACAGTTCATAATAAACTGCATCAGGAAAAACACGATTCCGAACTATGGTGAATAGCATTGCTCATGACTACTGACCTCAAACGTAGAGTAAAATGACACCGCAGCACTCTCCGTCATTAATTGATTACTTTTAATAACTCTAACGCATATAGTTTTAATAAGTATTGGCTCAGTTTTATATTTGTCATGATGCGTACTGAAGCTGAGCCGTGTGAAACTTTATCTATCGGATGGTTAAGCTGGACTTTCAACCGTCCGTCAGGCTGTCACGTGATCATCAATCACAAGGAACCTTTATTTCTCAAACTTTAACTTTTGACGTATCGACGGATGGGCCACCGCCTTCTGACGACATTCCGTACATGTGAATACACACTTTTAAATAAAAGTGTGTATTTGTGTATATTATCTTTACATTTTAAATTATTGAATTTACCACCAAAAAATTATTCAATAGAAGTTCTTATTGCGTAAAAAAATTATTTCCCCAAAACTTTCCTCTCTTGAAAATGTATTTCCAACCAAAATATACCTATAACTAAAGAAAGATCACGATGTTATGTTGCTACACTGAAATTTTGCCGTACAGAATAATTGACGGACGACGGATTGCTGTAAGTAGCTTTCAACTGACGGATGGTTGTGAACCCAGCTTTACTGGTTGTGATGGCTGAGTGTCGCGCCAAATGGAGATCAGACAAAACGCGGGGGGGTTCGAGTTCAACTCACCATATATTAAAGAATTCAAGCACAGAGTTAGTACCAAGTGTTTGGGGCCCAGAGGGAAAATGGGTAGAGTGCGCACTCCAGATTCGCAGTAACAATGTGTGTCTCAGCACTGAACTGCGCGACTTCCTGCAGGATTGTCGAGACCGCGTGGCCTCGACTAGTGTGAAGCCCCTGCCACACCGTCAAATATTCGCTTTCAAATATAGCGTACAAAAAAAATTGAATGGAAATACCTCTATCAAATTTTCCCCTCCAAATTAATTTTATCAAATAATCTTGAATGTATTTAAAAATGCGTCACACACTTGAATGTTTTTGCTTGGAAGATCTAATCTGAATTTTTATTTTAAAGTAATTTCCAAGCTAAGATACTGTTGTGTTTCCGTGCAGCCTATTACATGAAATGTAATGAATCATGTGATTATTTTCACTTCTTTACTAAACTCAAATTTTATTTATCAGATATGTTTCCTGCACACTGAAATCTAATGCCACTGAGTTCCTAAGTTTATGTGCAATATTAACTTATAATAGTATTCATGCCCATGTCGCTTCTATATAAATTAATTATCTTCATAATATTATTTCGTTTCGGCAATTGTTCGTTATTTTAAAGTTTCGAGTCGTAGGAAGTGGCCAATTTTGTCATGCACGATTCTGATTCGCGAGGTCCGTCAAACATCGAAAAAATTATAAACCGGTACAATCTTAGTATGTTGACGTAAACTGGAGCTATCCAACTTTTTCAAGGAAATATGGCGACGTTTAAGAAGTTTCAGGGACGACACAACTGAGTTTGACCAATCTCATAGGGAGCAGTTTGACGGGAAAATTTGACAGTGCTGTAAAGGCTTTAGAGCAATGCTTCCTTAATTATGTGTTCTGATTTAATAGTACACCATGTTTGGTTTAATTGAAATTATAGTGTAATCACGTTGTAAAATATGTATATTTATTTTTAAAAACGCGGGTTTGTTGTAACGTCAAATGTAAACAAACAGAACATCATTCCCGACACTCGTGAAATTTAAAGTTGTTTTGGAATTTTCTTCAGCCAATGTTGCCAACATACGCTGCAGACGAAAGTCGATCTCAATAGTCTTTAGTCTATGGTTTGTAAAACTTATTGGAAAATCCAATCGCTTTTAACAGTTTTGTGTGCCACTGTGCGACGTAAAACTCAATATGAGACAGAAAAAACAACGTGAATGGAATGCACCTTAATAAGAGGAAGTTATATCATACGTAGTGAAAAGAGATGATTTTTTTTTTTTTGCGTGTGTGTGGATTTTTCGAGTGGACAAGAAACGTCCAGCTTTATTTATTAATCTGATACAAGTGATACAGAAATGTAATGCTAAGTAAATATTTGTGTACAGAGTAATGTGCTTCATTTACGTGTGGTTTACTGTATATGAAGCAGAAATTCGGCTCATACAGCACTTAGTTCGACAGACAAATGGATGCACATGTTTGACAGTTGTACATGATAGATGACAATAAAAAATACGGACATTGTTTGCGTTCTATCCTGTGTAAACTTCACGGTATTTTTTTTTGTATAGAGACGTTTAGAAAGGGATAGGATGATCATTATGTCTCCGAGAGTCACATACTTATAAGTTGATAGTTGAGAGGTTTCGGTAGGTAACTAATAGCGACGTATTGAACGCCGCGCTGGTTAGGGTGAAATGAGGTGAGGATGGAGCAGCGCCGGAGTGTAAAGGCGGGAATACAATAACGCCACGAGGAAACCCACCGATCAACAGCAACGTCAGTCTCGTTTCTATATGCGATAACAGGGCAACCCCGCCAGGAATCGATCCCGGTTCACCTTAGTGCAAGGCGAGTGGCCTGACTTCTATAACACCATGGCCTCCCCAGTACTTAAAATTCTCCTGGTGTAATAACACTGTTATCATAGTTACAAAAAGTGTATTTAATGTTAAATACTTGTGTGTAATAATGTCTTCAAGTAAATTTACATTGTCCTCCTTTATCGTGAAATTTGTTTCGTTCCCATAGCAAAACGATATCCTTTATACTGTGTCTGGAGTCTGGTAAAGTTAGGTGGCAATCTTCTGATGTAAAGGCTGTTAACGATAAAGTGAATATTTTTCAAATTAACCTTAGAAAAAAGGCACTGCCCCTACCTGCGTTTATTGTAACGGACGCACCGAGTGACATGCGGCCAGTAAAGTTGATAATGATGGATGGAAAGTGGTTCCACATCTTAGTCAAATAAAAAGTGTGGGTAACAATTTCTGATAAATTATTTCTTTCGATTTATTTTCATTTTTTAATGCATCGAAGTGTAAAAATGAGCAGATTTGTTAGATAGTTACTTTTCAAATAATTTCACAGTTTCACTTTACCGGCGTATGAATAAAGTGACGAAGCCCACGGCAATGTTAATCTCGCATAAGGCGGAAGAATACACAATGTGCATACAAGTATATTTTAAGCAGAGCTTTCAGAAGTGTTCATTTAACCGTGAATAGCCTATAATGACCAACATATTAGGAATTATTTATGTTTGCTCTTGTAGATAACATTGGAGGACGTGAATAATATGTACGGAATTAAGTTAGTACTTAAAATTATGGCTGGCACAAGTATATATAATAATTTCAGCCACACATGAACATTTACAGTTTTATATATATATATAATTTCATTTAACCGCCAGCTTAAAAGGTGACCTCTTTAGAACACCAGCGGATATATTTCCTATTTAAAACTCTCCCATAGGTAATTTCGTTTTGTTCCTAACCCGAGTATGATAAACCTTAATGAAAAAATGTAGGATAAGGTATGACCCAAGAATGGGATGGCGACCGAATTCACTGGTGCGGAAAACAGGAAGACTCGGATAAAACATGTGTGATATCGAAAGCGTCCGTATTATGATCAACTCGATGGGAAGAGGGGGAGGGGGTAGAAAGGCCAGTTTGAGAGCTGGAGCTGTAATTTAGTTGTTCTTAGCCTATTACGATCATGGTCACACGTTGTGCTAACTAGCAAACCTCGTAACGTCAAAAATGGTGATAAAAATTTCTTCACTCCATGATATCTATTAAATGATAATGATAATACAAATAATGATCAACACGGATGATCTGTTCCTGTCTAAAAATAGTTATTATGGAGCTACAATGTATGCTAATTAGAGGAGGCACATTTATTGTTGTTTACGTTCACCCCTGCGCCACATAAAGAAACATGATATGCGCCTGAATTGCTGCAACCGGATTTACGTATCCGTGCAGTGTGTTGCCTGGTATCGACTGAACAGGCGTTCCCACACTGAAGCCTGCTTCACATCTGCGCCTATCACGCCGAACAGGCAGAACAGAAACCTAGAACAACCAATCGGAAGCCGTCCTCGGTTTTCGCGCGAGTTGTTAAGAAACCGAGGACGGCTTCTGATTGGCTGTTCTAGTTTTCTGCTCGCTCCCTGTTCGGCGTAATCGGCGTACATGTGAACCAAGCATAACCCGTTCGATCATGTTGTCCACAATCGAGGACATGTTGCACACGATTTATATTTATGGTAGATCCTGTACATGATATAGAATCAGCGCCCAGTACCTTGAGAGCCTTCCTCGCTGGCACGCTGATTTTCGAAAACTGCCGCCGACTCATATGCCACCGGAATGGCACGTGTGTAGGGAGCCGAAGCTCCCATAACTAACAGTGTGTTTGTAAAAACAATTGCCACCCGACACTTGGACTAATCATAGGGTCCGCGTGCGGGGGCCGTGTCAGTGTAAGTCTGGGGCACCGGACCTACATTTAGGCTGTTTTAGTTTTGTCGCCTATTATTATGTAAACTTTCGTGTTTGTGTTGTCGGAGGGGGAGTGAAGCTCCCCTCCAGCCTCTCGGCTGGAGTGAATGTAAGTGTCGTGATGTCTGTCTAAAGTGTTGTTCTTTTGTGTACAAGTGTACTATTTAATCTCGCGTGTAGTGTGTCGGGGAGTCCCTAATCGCCCGGGAACAGCCCTCGGGGTAGGTTTCATCGTTTCAATGTGTTGTGACATAAGAAAGAAACCCAATGTTAGTAACAAAAATAATAGTGGGGGGGGGGCTGATTCTTGGGACCAGTGTCTGCCAGGTTTAATTTTTTTGTCTCGTTTATAAATGGTTAATGCTCGAATCCCCGGGCGCGCAGCACCACGTTCACCGACTCCACACAATTACAGTGTGCACATCAAAATATTACATGATTGCAACACGTCAGCTCAAAAGGGTTAGCAAAACATATGTTAATATAAGAACGATAAGCGTGCGGTCTTTAAAAATATTGTATTATTTTTTTCCCCCTTTTCATTCGTTACGCATGTCTTTCGGATATATCACATTTACTGTTTCTTCCAACTTTTATGAAGACCTGCTAAATTTCTACTTTCAGGATATTTCTACGCCCAATGCAAACAGAGGTTAACCGAATCTACCAAATTAAACCAGTCGGACAACGAACCGCATTCGTGCGTACTCGGCGTGATATAATAGTTTTCATAAGAACTATTCGTTGCCAGGCATGACCAACAAACCTATTTTATCCCTGTTTTTAATCATATAATTTCTAATGAAATATTTTTTTAAATTTAGAAATGAAATTTGACACATTTGAGAATTGACCAAACATGTCATACATGGGATGATTTTTCGAAGGTTTGATTTAAAAAGTATGAAGTTACTGCGAGTAGTCTATATCAGT